>CAUYQS010052942.1:0-13143 GCA_963574585.1 Otolemur crassicaudatus | reverse complement strand
TCACGCTCACAGCAACCTCCAACTCCTGGGCTCAAGCGAGTCTCCTGCCTCAGCCTCCCAAGTAGCTGGGACCACAGGCGCCCGCCACAACGCCTGGCCATTTTTTTTGGTTGCAGCCATCATTGTTGTTTGGCGGGCCTGGGCTGGGGATTCGAACCCGCCACCTTAGGTGTATGTGGCTGGCGCCTTAGCCGCTTGAGCCACAGACGCCGAGCCTGGAAATTTTCATTTACGATATCCTCCTGTAGGGCTTCCATTCCTCTGGGTAGTTCAGCTTCCCCTTCAGAAGCACCTGTAATTCATATGTTTGAAAATTTCATTAAGTCCCGTAATTCTCTGAGCTATGGCTCTGCTGTTTCTCTCTTCTTTTCTGCCTATTTAAGTATCTAGGTTAGCATAAGAGCCTTTTCCTCTAGCTTTCAGATGGTTTCTTCTTCATGGTCTAATCTGTTATTGATACTTTACTGCATCTTTAAGTGCTCTGATTGACTCTTTCAGTTCCTTAAGCTCAAATATAACCTTTCTCATTTCTTCTTGTTTTTCTTTCATTGATTATTTGGGTTAGTTCTAAGACTTCCTTTTGTTGATTTTTCTTCAGTTCCCTTCATCATTTCTGCCATCTATATTTTAAATTCCCTTTCCCTCATATCCATAATTTTTTTTTTTTTGAGACAGAGTCTCACTTTATTGCCCCTGGTAGAGTGCCGTAGTGTCACAGCTCATAGCAACCTCAAACTCTTGGGCTCAAGCAATTCTCTTGTCTTAGCCTCCCAAGTAGCTGGGAATACTTGTACCCACCACAATGCCCAGCTATTTTTGAGACGAAGTCCCTCACTCAGGCTGGTCTCGAACCTTTAAGCTGAGGCAGTCCACCTGCCTCAAGCCTCCCAAGTGCTAGGATTATAGGCGTGAGCCACCATGCCTGGCCCATAATTTCTTTACAGATGGAATCCTCTGCATTATTTCCTACATAATCCCTTGGGTGTGGTGGGGTGGGGGTGGGGTGGTAATCAGGGTTTTTCTTTTCTTTTTCTTTGTTTTTTGCAACAGAGTCTCTTTCTATGTTGCCCTCAGTAGAGTGCCATGGCGTCACAGCCCACAGCAACATCAAACTCTTGGGCTTCAGCAATTCTTTTGCCTCAGCCTCCCAAGTAGCTAGGACTACAGGTGCCCGCCACAACACCTGGCTATTTTGTTGTTGTAGTTGTAGTTGTCATTAGTAGTTGTTGTTTAGTAGACCCAGGCTGGGTTCAAACCCATGAGCCTCGGTGTATGTGGCTGGCACCCTAACCACTGAGCTATGGGCACTGAGCCATGATCAGGGTTTTTCATGTTGCCTCAATTTTTTTGTTGGGCCTCCTCATGTGTATTTTCTTCTTGTTCACTTTTCTTCTCTTTTTCCCTCTTTTCACTTCCAACTTCACTTAAATTACCTTGTCTCTGTGCTTACATGTAATTTAAAGTGAAGGAGGAAATGGGAGGAATAAGTCGAAACCAGCCTAAGGAAGAGTAAGACCCCGTCTCTACTAAAAAAATAGAAAAATTACCTGGGTGTAGTGGCACATGCCTTTAGTCCCAGCTACTAGGAAAGTTTAGTAATGAAGGAGCAAGTGATAAAAACGGGGGAGTGAAAGGAAAAAATGGAAAAACAAACAGAAGGAGAGCAAGAAAAGAGAGATTGTGGTACCTACCATACAGGGTGCTTTGACCCACATTTACAGGACTCTGAGGGGCTGGGCAGGGTGGTCCCCCGAGGTCTGGAGCTCCTTATGAGCCTGAGGAAAAGCAAGACCCCCACCTCCACCAAATATAGAAAAAAATCAGCAGTATGTTGTACTGGGGTCCTACTAATACTATCTTTCCAAAGACCAAAGGTAGAAAGATACCATAGACTAGGGATTCTGGCCTCCTTGAGCCAGGCCAATGCTGTTACACCTCAGCCCAGGCCTCAAAGTAAGGCTCTGTCCCATAAACAGAATACAGATTGAAATAGAATAAAACAGATCAGAAAAGATTAATAATAATAATAGGTAAAGAAAATTAAGGCTAGGCTCGGCACCTGTGGCTCAAGTGGCTAAGGCACCAGCCATGTACACCCAAGGTGGCGGGTTCGAATCCCCAGCCTGGACCCGCCAAACAACAATGATGGCTGCAACCAAAAAAAAAAAAAAAAAAATAGCCGGGTGTTGTGGTGGGCACCTGTGGTCCCAGCTACTTGGGAGGTGGAGGCAGGAGACTTGAGTCTCACTTGAGTCTACTACAGCTCCATTGCTGTGAGCTGTAATGCCACGGCACTCTACCCAGGGGGACAGCTTGAGGCTCCTGTCTCAAAAAAAAAAAAAAAAAGACTAAAATTATATAAGATGTAAAAAAAGGGGGTTATGTCTTACTTATTGTTTGAGAAATGAACAACTAAGTGAGAAAGATGAGGAAAAGTAGAAAAATCTCTACCAAAAGAGAGAAAAATGGAAAGAAAGTGTAGAGAATGAAAGAATAAAAGAGGCAGGAAAAAAACATAGCAAAATTAGAGCTCTTGCTGTCAAGGAAAGTAGAAATTTAAAATTAAAAATACACACAAAAAAGAAAACTAAAGAAAAAAAGTTGAGAAGAGAAAAAAATACATATATTGTAGTATGTTGCCTGGATATCAGGTGGTGCTCAAAAAAGACAGGGAAAAAGAGAAAAAAGGTGGCTTGGCACTCATAGCTCAGTGGTTATGGCGCCTGCCACATAAACCAGGGCTGGCGGGCTTGAGCTGGCCCAGACCTGCTAAACAACAACAACTACAATTAAAAAAAAAAAATAGCCGGGCATCATGGCTGGTGCCTATAGTCCCAGTTACTTGGGAGGTTGAGGCAAGAGAATCACTCAAGCCTGAGAGTTTGAGGTTGCTGTGAGCTATGATGCTTTGGCACTCTACCGAGGACAACATTGTGAGACTCTGTCTCCAAAAAAAAAAAAAGGAGAAAAAAGGTGCATAATGCAGTCTAGTGCCTGGACCCCAGCTGGTACTGTGGTATTAGGAAACACAAAACCTGCAAGGTGGCTTTGTTGTATAAGATGGGGGCTGAAAGTCACTATGTAGTTGCCTAGGAGACCTAGTCCCATCTTCCTGATTTATTTGTTCTTAGTCAGGGCTTGGTCTGTTCTCTAGCTTTCAGTTCCTGTAGGGTTTGGAGCCTGAAGCTCTCGTCAGACTTCTTACGGAGGCACACCTTGACCTTCCAACAGTGTCCCTTGGCCACAAACTCTGGCTTTCCCAGAGGTGGCAGAGCTGCCCAATTCACCCCAAAGATGGCTGTACAAGCTCAGCAGTCATGCAAGAGCCAGGCGGCCCTCCCACAATGGCAGCACCCTACTAGTAGCTGAGCCATTGGGAGTTCTACCCTGCCACCAAGTAGTATTCAAGTTCACTTGCTCACTTAAACCCTTCCAGGGCAGCGCTGGCCAGCACTGAAGTCTAAGAAAAAACTGCAGAATGGGCCTTCCTAATCTCTAGCCCTTTGCTGAGGTAGCTGGAGTTCTGTCTCCATTCTCACTGTGAATGGCTGCTAGGGAGATGTCTCTAGTCCTCCATCTTGCCAGCCAGCTTTATTTGTAACAGGCAAAAGCTAAAAGCATCCTATATTGTTTTCCAGTAGAATAGAGAAGTCAATTGGATGTAATATACTGGGATACTACACAGTAATAGTGAATAAACTGCTGTTAGCCATTATTGATAAATTTCATGAAGATAATATTGAGCAAGAAAGCAGAATTTAAGATTTCATATATTTATGTAAATTCAAAACAGGTAAAATTAATCCATTTGTTTATGTTAGGGTGAAAGTTACGATTGAGGAGTATAATTAGTGAGCAATTTTATGAGGCATGGGGGAATTCTGGAATGGTAGTATCTGTTTCTTCCAGGTGTGATGGCTTTGTGAACATGCATTAGGTTATATATTTATCTCAGAGACACACACAGAATAATGGCAATGTTAGCTCATAAAGAGGGAGACTAAAATAGATGCTAACAGCCTTTCATGACTATAAGGGAATGCGGCTGTGGGTAGAAAGGTGGGAGCACTTGGGAAGGGGAGTAGGTTAAGGTAATAAACTGCAGAGGAAAGGAGTTTTTCTTTTCTTTTCTTTCTTTTTTTTTTTGAGACAAAGTCTCAGGCAATTGCCCTGGGTAGAGTGCTGTGGTGTCACAGCTCACGGCAACCTCAAACTCTTGGGCTTAAGCGATTCTCTTGTCTCAGCCTCCCAAGTAACTGGGACTACAGGCGCCCACCACAATGCCTGGCTGTTTTTTTGTGGTCGTTGCAGTTGTCACTGTTGTTTTAGCTGGCTTGGGCTGGGTTCAAACCCACCAGCCTTGTTGTATGTAGCCGGCGCCCTCACCACTGAGCTATGGGCGCAGCTGGGAAAGGAGTTTTTCTTCAGTGGTAAGAGTAATGGCCTGGAAGAGCCAGGAGTAACAAGACATTGCTAACACTG
Organism: Otolemur crassicaudatus; assembly: GCA_963574585.1. Taxonomy (NCBI): domain Eukaryota; kingdom Metazoa; phylum Chordata; class Mammalia; order Primates; family Galagidae; genus Otolemur; species Otolemur crassicaudatus. Next base: position 8,661 of record CAUYQS010052942.1, on the reverse strand, counting down.
CTTTCTATTGTAAGTATGTTTAACGTGGGAGAATGAACAACTTCCATTTTTAAAGGAGAACTAGATATTAGGGAAATACATACCAAATACTAGGCTTCCTATGCCTCAGAACCACCTGTGGAGTTTTTTTGGAAAAGTTCCTGGATTCCACTTTCATACTCTTTTTGAGCCATAGGCACTGACACCACTTTAATATTCTTGTTCAGTATACCTGGGTAAAGTGAGGAATCTTTATAATCATTAAAATTCCTTCACCTGACTGATACATAGCCTGATCTGAGAATGTTCCACTAACAGAAAAGGAATACAGTTTCTTCACAGTTTCAATGTGAAGAGGGAATATTTTTCTGCTACTTATTAGGAATTGCAGTAGATACAGATGTTGGGATGGAAAAGTGGCTCTGAGATAATCCTTACAACAGGAGATAGAACTGGGAGCAAGTGAGAACATGGGGATGTAAAAAGCATAAATTGCTAATTGGCTTGACAGTTCTAAATAATGGAACTTTTCTCATAAGTTGTCTCCTGCTGACTTTCTTCGAAATACTGATGGATAGTCAGAACCTTACTATTTTATTTTATAGGACCTTACTGTATATAGCCTTTTTAAAATGTAGTATCTCTTTATAATGTATTTAATAGTTTTATTGAAGGAGGACAGTTTTAACCAACATTTCCATACCTGATATTTGCTAGCCATTATACTTGTTTTCCTTAGCTTAAGGAGTTTAGTCCGATATAGTTGGTAGAAGGTAGACAGCTGCTCACCAATGTCTGTAATATACATCAGTCCTTAGCAGGTTCTGTTAGAAAACTTTACATTGTACTCCACTGTTTAGTTACACTTCATGAAAAAGTGTACCAAACTGTAATAACCTGTACATTTTGCTGTCTAATGACCTGGATCAGATTCTGATTCTGTTGTCCAGGTCTTTGGAATCTGTTATTCCATAGAAGTTTATCTTTCATCTAAGACTGATTTCCTGCTCCCTGCCCTCACCCTTCTCTCCCCAGTTGTGCACATTGCAAGCATTGTTATCTTTTTATTTTTAGAGCTCAGCATGGGATTGATGATTTTACTCCTGAATTCTAGGTACTAATGAGCCCACTGGTCAGTCAGTGTGCTAATATACATTTCTCTGACATTATGATTTCTTGCCTTCTTGTCATGAACCTTAACTCCTGGAGGTCCATAGATAGGTATTCAAACAGTGTTAGCCAGGTTTTTTTTTTTTTCTTTTAAGTATGCTTAATTTGTGCAAATACATACTGTTAATACATTTTCTACATCTCAATTTCTTTTGCAGGTAGTAGCCATGCCTACGTGGGTGCCAGTAGCAGAATGTCGAGAAGAACACATTTATGCTCTGCTGCTACCAGCAGTTTATTAGACATTGATCCCTTAATTTTAATACATTTGCTGGACCTTAAGGATCGGAGCAGTATAGAAAATTTATGGGGCTTACAGCCTCGCCCACCTGCTTCACTTTTGCAGCCTACAGGTAAAATAATAATGACCAATTTCCCTTTTTTCTGTAGTTCTCTAAAAGAGCTTTTGAACTTTCATTTCAGTATTTCTGCTAAGTGTTGGAACATGATATATTTCTGTGGCAAATTGATTTTTTTGGTTTATGCCAGAAAAATGACATTTATATCAACCAAATTAATTTTTTTTGTTCAAAGGTATTTTATGCAAAAACAAAGTAAAAATGCCTGTAAGACAGTTTTTGATATGATTTGCTATTTAGAAGGTGCCTAACTGACTATTTGATTCATGTGAAGTACATTGTCCTCTTTGTGAATGGACTTTGAGTTTTTTAGGCCTCATGAATTCCCTCATTTCCAAGTGTAACGGTGTATAAATTGAATATAGATTTTTACCTTTTACTCATGCTTTAATGTTGAGTAGATTAAAGATGTATTCCACTTGGTTGTTTGTACCTTCACATTAATCCGAAATAAAAAATAAATAATAAAATAAAAATGTATTCCAATTGGTAGCAATGTTTTATGTACAAGAGTATTGTTAAAGAGAAATTATATTTGTTTTATTGTAATAAGATGGAGATTTGTATCATTATAATTAGGCTTTTTGAAACTCTCAGGGGTAGAGTCATTTTGGACAGCTTTACCATGGGCAGCACCTGTGGCTCAAAAGGGCAGGGTACTAGTCCCATATGCCACAGGTGGCAGGTTCAAATCCAGCTCTAGCCAAAAAAACTGCAAAAAAAAAAAAAAAAAAAAAATATATATATATATATATATATATATATATATATATATATATATACCTGGACAGCTTTACCTTTAAAGCTACGTTTTAGGGCCAGGTATGTGGCTTTACACCTGTAATTCCAGCACTTTGGATGGCTAAGGCAGGAAGATCCACTTGAGGCCTGAGTAACGTACTGATACCCCATCACTAGCAAAAATCATCCAGGTGTGGTGGCATATGCCTGTAGTCCTAGCTACTTCAGAGGCTCAGCCAGGGACATCACTTTAGCCTAGGAATTTCACATTGCAGTGAGCCATGATGATATCACTGTACCCTAGCCCAGGCAACAGAGCCAGACCATGTCTCAAAAAAATAAAAGCATTATATGTAGAATTCTTTTTTTTTTTTTTTTTTTTTTTTTTGTTACAGTGCCTCAAGCTGTCCCCCTGGGTAAATTGCTATGGCATCACAGCTCACAGCAACTTCAACTCCTGGGCTCAAGTGAGTCTCCTGCCTCCGCCTCCCAAGTAGCTGGGACTACAGGCACCCGCCACAACGCCTGGCTGTTTTTTGGTTGCAGCCCTCATTGTTGTTTGGCAGGCCCGGGTTGTATTCGAACCCGCCACCTTAGGTGTATGTGGCTGGCGCCTTAGCCACTTGAGCCACAGGCGCCGAGCCTGTGTGTAAGATTCTTAATTTTCATTAGCCTTGTGACTTAGGACAGTCAGGAAGACTTCTCTTCTTGTGGTGTGAGGCTCCGTAGCATCTTATCCTTTCCTGTCTTTGCACTTACTACACACGACTGTTACAGCCTTACAGGTTTATTACCTACTGCGTGAAAGGGAGACAATACACTGAGACAACAGGGTTATAGCAGAAGAGTTCAGTATCGCAGGTACCATGCGAGGATGCCTTCCTAAAAGTTAGTTTGGGAGACAGTGCTAAGGTTCTAGAAATTGTTTTCTTGTGCTGATCAGTTCCTGATTGGGGGGGGTGTCACAAGATGAGTTGAATCAGTTATTTGGCATGGACCACTAGTTTGTGTGGGTCAGCTGATCCACTGGAATGCAGGGCCTGGAAGATATCTCAAAAACTAGCCTTCAGTTCCACAAGGGTGGTGTTATGTATGGGAGCAATGAAGAAAGCTAAGAATCTTTATGACTATCAGCTATACATCTCTTGACTCCTGAAGAGTTAGCAATTACAGGAAAGCAAGCTGGGGAACAGTGGGTGATTACATACTTGCTTCCCTTGCCTTAGTTCTCACCTTGTAGTCCTTCATTAATTTCCTAAAAGGTGGTTTCTTCCCTTCTTGCTTCCTGCAGTGTCACAGCCCTGACCCAGCCCCAAACCATCTCTCTCCAGGACTACCACAAAAGCCCTTCCAGTTTCCTCCCTTGTTCTTCTTCAGCCTAGTCTCAATAGAGCAGCCAAAGTGGCTTTAGAAATATAAGCTGTGTACTATAAAAGTAAGAATTGATCTGTGAGGAGGGGCAAAGTTGATGGCACAAATGTCTGAAAAGAGGGACATTTAAAGTTATATTTGATGAGTTTGGGTTGGCAGAGAAAGCAGGTAAGGGAATCGTACATGTAAAAAGAATGGAAGTGTGATAGAGCAAGGCCCGTGCATTAGAAAGAGTTTTGAGTAATACTAAATATGGTATGTTTGGGATAGAGGTGGAGGATAAAGCTAATGAGAAATAAGGCAGAATCGGATAATAAAGGGCCTTTGTGCCTTGAGGGTACTTTCCTATATTTATGTATGTATGTATTGAGACAGTCTCACTTTGTCAGCACCTAGTAGAGTGCTATCGCCTCATAACTCACAGCAACCTCAGACTCTTGGGTTTAAGCGATTCTCTTGCCTCAGCCTCCCAAGTAGCTGGGACTATAGCCGCCTGTCACAACAGCCAGCTATTTTTAGAAATAAGGTTTTACTCTAGCTCAGTCTGGTCTTGAACTCGAGCTCAGGCGATCTGCCTGCCTCAACCTCCCAGAGTGTTAGGATTATAGGTGTGAGCTACTGCACCCAGCCTGAGGGTACTTTCCTAAATGTTATGCTATGTGGGGATTCTAACCAAAAAAGTAATGTCTTTTTTTTTTTTTTTTTGAGATAAGAATCTCACTCTGGCACCCTGACTAGAGTGCTATGGCATTATAGCTCACAGCAACCTCAGGTTCTTAGACCAAACCAATCTTCTTGCCTCAGTCTTTCTATTTTTTAGTAGTGATGGGGTCTCGCTATTGCTCAGGCTAATCTTGAACTCCTGAGCTCAAGCAATCCACTTGCCTCATAAGCCACCATACCCAGCTGAAAATATTGTCTTTTTTGCATTTTTTTTTTTTAAAGAGATGAGTCTACTGTTTTTTTAAGGCTGGAGTGCAGTGCTTTTAGCTTAGTGCAGTAATCTTAGCTTACTGCAGTCTTGAACTCCTAGGCTGAAGTCACCCTCCTAGTTCCCTGTGGTCAGCTTAGGGTATAGATGGTGTGCATGGCAAATTTTTAAATTTTTTGTGGAGATGGGGTCTCACCGTGTTACCCAAGCGGGTCTTGAACTCTTGGCCTTATTAAGCAATCCTCCTGCCTTAGCCTACCAAAGTGCTAGGATTTACAGATCCTTGGCCTGATTTGGGTTTTGGAAAACTGCTCTGGCAGCGTGGTGAACAATGTACTAGATGGGCGCTGTGCAGTTGAATTCTCTGAGCCTCACAACATCCCAGTTATATGTATGTTACTGTTTTCTTTGAACAATAAACAAATGGATTCAGAGAAGTTGATGGATGAAGAAAGTTACAGCATCTAAATGGTGGACCTGAGATCAACTTCCTGCTTTCTAAAATCTGGTCATGTTCTGTTATGAATACTTTCAACTCCAAGTAATAAAATGCTCCTAACTGTGCTCCAAGTAATAAAATGTTCCTAACTGTGCCGTAAATAGTAAAGGCATTTAATTATCACGCATATTAAGAAATTTGGACGTGGGTGATTCCAGGATCATTGGTACTTAGAGGCAGGGCACAAGATGGTCTTCCTGTGTTACTTTTGCCTCTTCTCTTACAGTAATAAGGTAGCTGTTGCTATAGCTCCCGGCATCATGTATTCACAGCAGTGTATCACTAGCAGGAAGAAAACTAGGCAGGAGAGAGACCTTACTATTATTACCTTGGAGTTACTAATGTCAAGATCACTGACTCTGGAGACAGACTCTTAGGTTTGAATTCAATCTCCTATACTATGTTACCTTGTGTATGTATATTATGCAACGTTTTGTGTCTTATAAATGGAGCTAATAATAGAACTTTCATAGACTTAAGACAAAAAAAATAGTACTTTGTACATTGATTCACGAGAATTAAATGACTTAATATTTTTACCTAACATACAGCAATTTCTTTATAGATATTTTTTAAATAAATAGACATAATAAAATCTCCGTACCAGCATAGAAAATCGTCCCCAGTAGTGCCCCAGTAATCTCTTGGCTAGAACTGGGTCATGTGCTCATTCTCAACACTGTCAAAAAGGAATTCGATTAGACTACTCATAGACTTAGTATACCCCAGGGCTGAACTAGGGACCTCATCTCCCTCAGCACATTCCTGCCCACTTGATTGATACCTGAACACAATCTTTTAACAAGATAGAACTAGGGGAATTGCTGTTGGGCAGACCACTATGTCTGTCTTTAGTGTAATTCCTTGTGTATGGCAGAAGGTTGTTATAATGTTAAAGAAGATTCAGCTATCATTTCTGCTAATAAAGGATTTGTTCATTGCCTAATTGGGGTACCTGTTGGTCTCCTGGTTTTGTTGTTTTTTAATTTGGCTTAGTTTCCTTTTGCTTTGAGTTCAGTCATAGTATTCTTTAATTTGCAACATATCTGCCTCTTTTTACCTCCCTGTAAAAGAACAGAAGTGTGTATTTCACTTATTCGTGCTTCATTTTTAATATTTGGGTAGGGGGAGATGAAATTAAAGACTTCAACTACTTTTCTTGGAAGAGAGAAAACTCACTTTAGTGGCTGAAAAATTTCAGTAAGTGGACACTATTTTATGATGTTCCATGGCACTTAATAGATGTATCCAATAATTTAATAAAGCAACCTTTTGAACCTAGTTAGAATATGTATTTTTTATATAGCATTATGTATAGCGGATTTCACAATGTATTTGGCTTTTAGTTTTTCATTTTTTCAATTACGAACATAAAACAGTGTAGAAAATTTGAGAGAAGCGGGACAGTATAAAGAAGAAAGCACACAGCAGTAGAGTAGCTTTAAAATTTTTAGAGCTAAATACATAATTCTGATTTGGGTAATTACGATGTGATTCATATTCCAACATTGAACGTATGAATAGAGTTAGGACTCTTGTGTCTATTTTGATGAATTAAATGTAAAGCTTTTTTTTTTTTCTCTCTTCTTTTTTGGAGACAGAGTCTCGCTCTGTCGCCTCAGCTAGAGTACATCATAGTTTACTGCAGCCGCTTTAACCTCTTGGGCTCAAGCGGTTCTGCCTCAGCCTTCCAAGTAGCTAAGACTTCAGGCACGTCACCATGCCCGGCTAATTTTTCTATTTTTAATAGAGATGTGGTCTCACTCTTGCTTAGGGTAGTCTCAAACTCCTGAGCTCGAGGGATCCTCCCACCTACGCCTCACAGCGTGCTACGATTACAGGTGTGAGCTACTGCATCTGGCCTAATGCGTGCTTTTATTGTTGGTACCATCTAAAGCACCATAGCTTACTTTACACATCACATTTGCATATAGTTCAGAATGATAGTTCAGAATGATTTCACAAGTGTTAAAATTTATACTAACATGGCTTGTCAATTTCTCTCTGAAGCATCATATTCTCGAAAAGATAAAGACCAAAAGAAGCAGCAGGCCATGTGGAGGGTGCCCTCTGACTTAAAGATGCTGAAAAGACTCAAAACTCAAATGGCTGAAGTTCGATGTATGAAAACTGATGTAAAGAATACACTTTCAGAAATAAAAAGCAGCAATGCCGCTTCTGGAGACATCCAGACAAACCTTTTTTCTGCTGACCAGGCAGCTCTGGCTGCATGTGGAGCCGAAAATTCTGGCAGAGTACAAGATTTGGGAATGGAAATCCTGGCAAAGTCATCAGTCTCCAGTTGTTACATACGAAACTGTAAGTGGTAAATTTCCTTTTAGTGTCGTTTCTCCATATGTTATTTGAGAAGCTGAAACCTTTTTTTCAGGAAAATAATATTTAAATATCTCTTCAGTGAATTAAGACTAGAAATATGTACAGCCTTTTTTTCCCATCTTAAATTGATGTCATATATTTTTTATTATATAATGGTGCTAACATTGTTCGATTGCTTACTCCATACTCAGCAGTAAATAAGACAAAATTCTTCATGAATCTTGCTTTGTAGTGATGAGAATCAGACATTAAAATGTGTAAACAAGTAAAGATAATTTCAATTGGTTAAAAATGCTGTGAAGAAAACAGCAGAGGAGTAGGATTGGGAGGAGTAGATGAGAACTGTGTGACTCCAGTTGGGGTTGTCAGAGTCTGAGGAGGCAACATTTGAACTGGGACTTAAAGGTAGATCTGCCATTTGAGATCCAGAGGAAGCAATGTTTGGGGTAAACAGAACAGAAAATTCTAAGTCACCGATCGGTTTTGCTTTGTGTGTTTGAAGGATTGAAGGCAGAGCAGTATGATTGAATATGACGACCTAAACAGAGAGGGAAGAATAGCAAGAGAGGAAGCCAGAGTGGTAGGCAGGATTTAGATGAGGTAGGGTCTTCTAAAACCTCAATTGGGACTTTGAGTTTTATTCTTATTTTAGGAGAACACCTACAGAATAAAAATCAGAGGCGTGTTTATAATATTTACTCTTTACAAAGATGACTTTGTTGTTTGAAGAAGGGTCTGAAAAGAGAGCAGGAGTTGTGAGGCCATTAACAGCTTAGTACAGTAACTTGTGTGAAATACAGTGGCATTTTCTGAAGTTTTAACAGTGGGAAGATGGCCTGGCTTATAAGCTAGCAGCCTTTCTTGATGGAGGTTTCCATCTTTCTTAGTTCTCCTGAAAATGATACAATACTAGTACTATTCTAGATGCATAAGAAAGAGTTAATCAATTGATTTGCAGAGGTAAGTGTTAACATCAAAGTTGGGTGGCCCTTTTGATAAACGTTCCCATGGAGTAGAGTGGTGAAGAGTGAATGAGGTAAGAAATTGGAGCATAGGCTCGGCGCCTATAGCTCAACTGGCTAAGGCGCCAGCCACGTGCACCTAAGGTGGCGGTTCAAATCCCCAGCCCGGACCGCCAAACAACAATGACGGCTGCAACCAAAAAAATAGCCAGGCGTTGTGGCGGGCGCCTGTGGTCCCAGCTACTTGGGAGGCGGAGGCAGGAGACTCGCTTGAGCCCAGGAGTTGGAGGTTGCTGTGAGCTGTAATGCCAC
>CAUYQS010052936.1:0-15985 GCA_963574585.1 Otolemur crassicaudatus | reverse complement strand
ACCCACCCCCAACCCCGGGGGTTAGGGGTTTCTCTGGCCCCAGCCACCGGAGTTCGTGGGCCTACAGGTGCCCGCTAAAACGCCCAGCTTTTTTTTTTTTTTTTTTTTTTTTTTTTTTGGTGTTGTTGCAGTTTGGCTGGGGCTGGGTTTGAACCCACCACCCTCGGTATATGGGGTCGGTGCCCTACCTACTGAGCCACAGGTGCCGCCCTGAATTGAGTCTTAAACATAATATCCAATACTGACATATTTAAAACAACTCAAAGGGCTTCATTTTCTGGGTAGTAGAGATTAGATAACTTGAACAGCCTTCAGTTTTTAAAATCCTAAAAACACTGGATCAAATAAACAACTATCTATTTAAATGCTCACAAGAGAATTTGGAAAATCTCAAGGGCAATAAAGAATGAAGAAACAAAATCCCAGAGCAAAAGGTGAATTGATAACTACCTTGGGAGGTAGATGTCAAGCTTAGTTCCATCTCTGAGTAACCAAGAATTGAAACTTAATGGTCTTGTAGGGACTGAAAATGATGTCATGGATCCATGTGAGTTATGGACTTCAAATGAAATAGAAAATAAAATTAAAAATGATTGAAGGGTTGCAACACCAGTGAATAGGTCAAGGATAAACTAGAAGAACATCTACCCACTGGCATAGGGAGCCGATCTGCTTGTTTCAGCCTTGGGAATTGGGGTGGTAGAATTCCACAGAGAATTTGAAAATATGGGTCTGCCTTCATGTTAATTTGGAGCTCAACTTTACACTAAGTGGTTTATACATTCCAGGTGGTAATACTCCTGAGAACACTGGGTGGAAGCAACTACAAATAACCCTGGAAGCCAGCTTCCATAAAACTTAGAGGTTTTTAATGGTGTGTAGGATTGTTGTTTTTCTCTTGAAGGAGGGTAGAGATGCAGATTAATTTCAGACTTTGTTAAATCAATTGGCTATTCATATAGAAACAAAAATGAATCCATGGATCATAACATAAACAAAAATCAATTCCAGACATATTAAAGGCCCATACATGAAAAATGAAACCAAATTCCTTTCAGAGGAAAATACAGAAAAAATTTTGACCTCATGCTAGGCATAGAGTTTTTAAACAAGACTCAGAAAGTATCAAAATGATTACTCTAAATTTTAAAAGTTCTGTGCATCATAAGATACTGTGAACATGGATGGTGAGAATATAAACTGGTACAACAACTTTGCAGAGCAATTGGAACTACATGTGGTAAGCTTATAGATGATGTATATAACCTTAAAACCCAATAATTCTATTCCTGTGTATACAATTTAGGGAGCTTCCTTATATGTGTGCAGGAGATGTATACAAGAATGTTAAAACATTATTTGAAAAATTAGAAATAAATTATCTGTCCACAGGATAATTAATATGTAAATTTTGTCATCAGTTCATTAATACAATTAAAATTATAAATTATAGCCAAATTATTAAGCACACACATGCACATGCACACACACATATAGAATAAGTATAGTATGCTAATATTTTGGTAAAAGGTAAAAGATTTGTATGATCTCAAGAGAATCCAGGGTATGTGTATTAGTATTTTAGGAAGAATAAAAACATGAAAGCCAATACTTATTATATATGCATACGTAGTTCATGTAGTAAAATTAAAATTATAAGAACATGCTCAGGAATGATAAATATCCAATTTAAGATAATGTCTATTTTGAGGAAAGAAGGGAGATAAATGGAGGTTTTTCTTAAATGGAGTGGTTTATGTCTATTATATCCATACTTTTAAATGGGTATGAAATATTCCAAATATCAAAACAATATAATGACAACTTCTTAATACTACAATTTTAAAATCAAATAAAAAAATCATCACATTGAACTGCACACATACCTCTAGTTCTTGTGAAGTTGCTTTTCTCCATCATTCATCCTCTTTTTTGAGTTATATGAACCTGGTTCTTCAGTGACATGTTGGACTTTGCTTACTAATTAGCAAATCCCAAATTTTGAGTGAAATAAAACTTTGAACTTTAAACTTGTAAGCATGGCAAGAAGTTACTGAGATCCCTCTTTAGGATTCTGTATATACTTTGGTCCAAATCACAGGTTCAAATTCTTGTGACTTTTTTCTTTCTTTAGTTTAGGTATGACTGAATGTGTATTGTTCAGCCTAGGTCAATCTGTGCCAGTTGTGCTGTAGCTCTATACTCTGGGAACTTATGACGCAAGTTATATTTATATACAGTTATAACTATACATATAGTTATGTAGTTATATTTGTAATATCAATATAACAATTTCTATATTTTTAATTACAAAGGTATGTATATGTGAATGAGTTTGAAAGTACAGACATATTAAAAAACAAAAAAGAAAATCATTCTATTCAGAGGTAACCTATTATCTACGGACATAATTCTATTTTGAACACAGAGGCAGACTGTACATGATGTTTTCTAAGCTAACTTACTTCTTGCACTTTAAAGTGAATTGTGAACATTTTTTTCCTTTCTCTTAAAATTTCCCTTCCAAGTTCAGGCCACCCTTACTTTTTGCTTTGTAATGTGCCTCATTGCGTCCTCTTGCCACTTGCCGCTTGTTCTCAATATAGCGGTCAGATCATTTCACTCCTCTGTATAAAACCCTCCGGTGGCATTTAACCTCATTCAGATAAAAGCATGTCCAGGATAATTTTTCAGATCATAGTCTCCAAAATGGACTTGCTGGATCCAATGGAATGTAAAATTCTCAGGCTTTAAACTCGTATTGTCAAACTACACTCTACATATTTTTTCCTGAATCTCTTCTCTCACTGAATGCTATTATAAAACACTGGAAAATTACCAATTGATAGGCAAAAATGTTTTTTTTCATACTTATTTACAGTTCTTTGATCTTAAGTATATCTAAATATTTCCCCCCTTATTTTGCTTATGTTAATGTTAGAATGTTTATCATCTTTTATTGATTTTGAAGATATTTTTTTCCTGCACATTGAGCACAGATATTTTGCCTTTTAATTTTGTTTTTTTCCAGTCAATGCTATCAATCTTTTTCTTTGTAATTTCTGCTTTGGTATAAGTTTAGAACAATATTCTTGAGAACCAGATTATATTCACGTTAGCCCTGATGGGAATACTTTTATGTATAGTTTCATTCATTCATTTTTACATTCAACAGTACATTTGATTGTCAACAGATTTTCCTAATGCTCTTCATGGATGGTATTATTAACTCTATATAAATCAAAAGATTAATATTAAAAAGAAATAAAAATTATAAAAATGGGTCTAGATAAAATCTTGGAATATTTTAAATAGATAAAATCACAGATATTACATATTAGTTGTGATATTTTGAAAATAAAAAAATAAATATCAATGTATCAATTTCTATATTTTTAATTATAAAGGCATATATAGACATATTAAAAAACCAAAAAGAAAATCATTCTATTCATTTTTGGAGTTAGAAGGATTTTTAGAGTTAATCTCTTAGTCTTTTCATTTTATTTTTTCACAGATAAGCCCTAGATACACAAAAATTAAGTAATGTACTCAAAGCTACTAGCCACTCAGGTAAATAGCTAGAATTAAATTCTTTTGTTCTTCAATCTAAGGTTTAGATTTCAACACTGCAGACTTCCTTCTTACTAGATTATGAATTTTAAAGTAAAAAGAAACCTGAAACTATGCTGTCTTTAATAGTGCATTCTTCCTTTAATTTTTTCTCCATTTCATGCATATACAGTTCTAAATTTTAGCACTTAACAAAATTACAAAGGGCAATTGATAATGAAAAATGTACTTGATTCATATTCTTTAGCGTTTCAGAACTTTAATTTTGTACGTCTATAGAATACAGATAGCAATGGCTCATTAACTATGAAATCTGAGTAATTTGTCAAAAAGATATCAATGTTTTAAAGCATCTTTTGACTAAGCATTTTAGTACTCCCCACCAACTCCCTACCTGAAAACTAAATAATGATCAGCCACACTAGCAGTGACCTAAGTGTGGGTCTTTCTCTCCGTTGGAGAAGAATATTAGGAGGAAAGGTTCTTAAATGTTTTGTTTTCACGCAGAACCTGGGCATTGGCAAAACTGCTTGTGTGATGGTTTTCTGATCCATCAACAAAAGACAGATAATCTCACCTCCCTTGAGGGAAAGGAAAATATACACCTGAATTTCAGGCCTGAAAAATGGCACCATAAAGAACCCTCACAGTCCCACTATCAGCCTTCAATCTGATTTTTGTGTCCTTAAATGTTTGGGAATCCTATTAAGCAATTTTCTCTTTTAGCAAAAATATCTGGCTCCCCACCCAATGGTTTTGCCTAAAATAAGACTTTAGGAAGCAGATTTTGGGGAAAATGTCAGTAGAAATTAATTCCCTAAGCCTTTGGTTACTTTAAGACTAGGATACTAAAAAAATCTGCCTAAATAAAAGCTGGTCTGACACACAACACAGCAAACTTCAATTCGTGGTATAGCATTAAAAATGTGGATATCTGTAGAGGTGAGAATTTTTTTTTTCTTTTTGTAAAGACCACTCAAATGCTTACGGCCTCATGCATGTACTAAGATGAAAAATCAGTGCAATTGGAGAGAAAAACAATGGTTTAAAACAGTTTGGAAGAAAGGAAAGTATCCCAATAAATCACTTGTCATTGTGGATAATAGAATACTGCATCATCTTCTATCAGCTAGAATAAAGGTTAAAACACTGTGCTTGCTCTCTAAACTCTATGATCTTGCTGGCATATTCAATAGTGGATTCCATTATTATTGCCCTTTTGGTAATAGAAACGTGTCTCCTTCCTGTAATTGTTTATAATTCCTGAAAACTATCAGGGAATGTCCTCGGCTTTAATAAGTAATAAATTCTTTGCGGAATGTGTTGAAAGACAGCAATAATAAAAAGAGAGAAGAAAATTTCTTTTCCCAGCAAACATAAAATGCTGACAGAATGCTGCACAATTTAAAGAATTCTGCATTAAGAAAAGAGTTTCAAAAAGAAAGGCTGTCTTGCTCTGAAAAAATGATAGGTTGAAAATGCCAGGGCGTAGCATTGAAAACTTAATTTGAAGACCTTGAGATAGCCCATCGCTCAATCCAACTATTAGTTCTTTTGAAGTTTATCTCCTAAACCAAATCACTTCTTCTCAGTCTCGTTTGTATCACCTATCTCTTTAAAAACATTTTTGAAGTTTTTATTTAACTCAAAGTTGTACATGCCCATATTTAAGGAGTTAGAATATTCTGCCAGATTTACTACAAAAGCATCATTCTCTAGCTATGTTTCTACTATTCCCTGTACTCCAGAAGTAACCTGTTTCACTTCCTAACTGATTGTTTTACTGCTTATTTGATGTGCTTACAGCAGTGCATTTACCTGTTCTGTTTTAGGGATCATTTCTTAACTTCCCATTACACGAGATAAGGCTATTTAGCTCCTTTTCTTCCCCTCCTCCACCACACATGTATGTACAACTTTGCCACTCTCTCAATATATTTGCATTACAAAGTTGGTCAGGTCAATATTTGGTGATTATGTGATTATAACCATGTACATGATGTTCAAAGAACTAGGTTAGGTAGTAAACTTTTTATTTTTCCTATACCAATTTTATTTTCCTGGAAATGAATGTCTCATTTATTTTTTGTGCTTCTTTGTACTTTCTACTAATGAAACGTCCAACTCTCTGCCCGTGTCTAAATCTTCTCTCTAAGACATTTGGATATATCAGATATTCCATCAAAGTAATATTTTTGGAGTCATCTCCCCAAGAGCTTGCCCCAGTTGGGGCCGTTTCCCCTCCACCTCTGGGGTACAGTGGACATACTAGGATTTATTTACCATCCTGCCAGGGACTCCTTCACACCTGCTTTGTTAGATCCATCAAGGGCCTTCCTCATAGTTGGCTTGCTTTCCAATTTTGTAGACTATATCTTCAAGTAGTTTTCACAGAAAGCAAATTGTTTATAAGTGTACATGTCTAAAAACATTTTATATTCTACTCTGACACTTAAAATGTCAACTGAGCCTTTGAAATTTTATTGAGGTATAATTTATATACAGTGAATGACACAAGTCAAATGTCCAATTTGATAGTTTTTATTTTTTATTGATTTATTTTTTTGAGACAGAGCCTCAAGCTGTTGCCCTGGGTAGAATACCGTGGCATCACAGCTCACAGCAACCTCCAACTCCTGGGCTCCAGTGTCTCCTGCTTCCGCCTCCCAAGTAGCTGGGACTACAGGTGCCTGCCACAATGCCCGGCTATTTTTTGGTTGCAGCCGTCATTGTTGTTTGGTGGGGTTGGGCTGGATTTGAACCTGCCAGTTCAGGTGTATGTGGCTTGCACCTTAGCCTTTTGAGCCACAGGCGCCAAACCAAATTTGATAGTTTTTAAACATGTATGTATAACTTGTATGCACCAACAAAATTAAGATATAGAGCATTTCCATCAGTCAAAAAGGTTGCTTAGTGCCCCATGCCATTTAATAACCTCCCTTCAGAGGTTACCACTGTTCCAACTACTGTGACTTAGATGAATTTTACCTTCTTAAACTTCATATAAATCAAATCATATGGCATGTACTTTTTTGTATTAATTTTTTTTACTCAATATGTCTTTGAGATTCATCTATACTTTTGTTTTTACCAATAATTTTGCACTTTTATTACTGCTTTATATTTTACTGTATCCCTAGATTAAAAATTTTATCTTACATTATCTTCTAGAAGCTTTTAAAGAAACATTTTACATTTAATATTTACATATATGATCCACCAAAATTAATTTTTTGTGTATTGTATAAAGTAGGGATCAAGGTTCATTGTTTTTCCATATTCCTGACACTGAATCTCCAGCATCATTTACTGAGAAAAACACCATGTGCTCCACTGAATTGTAGGGGCACCTTTGAAGTAAATCAGATGACCATATAGGTGTAGGTCTCTTTCTATAGTCTGTTGTGGTCTATTGATATATTGTCTATCTTTGGACCATTAACAAAGTCTCAATAGCTATAGATTTATAATAAGTGTGTATCTGTATATCTGAAAGTTTACTTCCGCCAACTTAATTCTTCTTCAAGGTTATTTTGGCTATTCAAAGTTCTTTTCAGTTTCATATGAATTTGAAAAGCAGTATGTTAATGTTCATAAAAAAAAGAAAAGAACCCCCCCCCCAAAAAAAAAGCAATACATACTGATATAGGATGGGCTGACAAGGACCCCTGTTTCCTAGGCCTAAACAAACAGACTTTTTTTTTTTCCAAAACTACACTCTCTGAATATAGGCAAAACAGGAGAAAAGCAGTTTTTCACTATTTCATGTAAGGTGAGCCTCTTCTGAAGTGGACTCCCTGCCACTTTTGCCCAGAGCTGGAAGGACTACATTCATTTGTTAATTCACTCATTCATTTGCTAATCAGTATTGAAAAGTTGTCCTCCTGTTTGCCAAGTCCTGGCCAAATGTAATTCTCAAGACCTCTCTATTTTAAAAATAGTATATAAACTCCAGATAAAAGACCTGCATTGGGACTTCCCACTTGGGTCTCCTCCCTCTGCCAGAAGCTCTGTTAACTTTCATTTTTTTTGTATTCTTTTCTTTCTTTTTTTTTTTGGCCGGGGCTGGGTTTGAACCTGCCATCTCTGGCATATGGGGCCGGCACCCTACTCCTTTGAGCCACAGGTGCTGCCCCACATTTGTATTCTTTTCTATCTAATAAATCCTATCTTATCACTGATCTGTCTGGTCCCTGGGTGCATTCTTTGAATCTCCAACACTGAGGACCTACTGCAGAAAGAAATTCCATCAACATAATCACCCAGGGATTGTAATTGGGACTGAGTCAAATCTACATATCGTTTGGGCAAGAATTGGCATCTTAGCAATATAGATTCTTTTAATTCACAAATATGTCATTGTACTTATTTAGATATTCTTCAATTTCTCTTAGCAGTGTTTACATTTTTCAATATAGTGGTTTTGTATAACTTTTGAATTTACCCTTGCATTTTTGAATTTAATTGACTCCTGTCTTCATCCCATGTTTTTTGATACTTTTGGAAATGGTATTTAAAAAAATTTATTTGCCAATTGTTTGTTGATAAGAAATACAATTATTATTGTATAAGAAATGAATACAATAATTTTTTGCATGTTGAACTTATATCCAATGACTGTGCTCAATTTGCTTATTAAAATAATTTATAGTTTTTTTGATTTTCTACATGCATAAAAATAGCACCAGCAAATAATGATAGCTTTACTTCTTCCATTTAAATATTTATAACTTTGACATGTTTTAGTTTTATTGTAGTGGCTAGGATCTCTCTGGTAGTGTTTGACAGAAGTGATAGTGTTACCAAAAGTTCAGGACTTACTTGTCCCCTTAGTCAAAGGAAGAATGAGGATAAGTGGCTTGAGGAGAAGGAAAGAGAAATATTAATTTGACAGAAAATGAGGAGGATGTCAGACTTGCTTTTTAAGGTATGATTGTCCTCTCTATAAACTGTAATGCAGAGTTCTTTTTTTTTTTTTTTTTTTTTTGAGACAGAATCTCACTATGTTGCTCTTGGTAGAGTGCTGTGCTGTGGTGTCACAGCTCACAGCAACCTCAAACTCTTGGGCTTAAGTGATTCTCTTGCTTCAGCCTCCCAAGTAGGTGCCTGCCACAATGCCTGGTTATTTTTTGATTGTAGTTATCATTGCTGTTTGGCAGGCCTGGGCTGGATTTGAACCTGCCAACCCCAGTGTATGTGGCTGGTGCCCTAGCCCCTGAGCTAGAGGTTCTGAGCCTAAAATACAGAGTTCTTAAAGGGGAGATTTAGAGCTTCAGGTTATTGCTGTTTAAGTATAATAGATGGTCCTGATAGACTCCCTGCTCCAAAGAAGACAATCTCCTTGACCTCTGCCAGGACAATTCTTGAGCCATTTCCAGTGGCACAAGGAACAAAGGACACTGCCCTGCTCCTCTGGTTACTGGCCTTGGGCAGAAATGCATCATGCATCTTCTAATTCCTCCAAAGAGTGGGAAGGGATTAAAGAGACAACTTGTGACACATTTTGCCCATTTTCTTTTAGGTTCTTACTTCTGTTACAATAATGACCATTCCTATTATTCTTCCTGCTTTTCTTGTCTCAGGGGGGAAAAAATTAATATTTTACCAGTAAGTTAATACTATTT
Source organism: Otolemur crassicaudatus (assembly GCA_963574585.1). Lineage (NCBI taxonomy): Eukaryota > Metazoa > Chordata > Mammalia > Primates > Galagidae > Otolemur > Otolemur crassicaudatus. Next base: position 6,788 of record CAUYQS010052936.1, on the reverse strand, counting down.
GAAAGTTTTTCTTTGATGCCCTTTGTCAGATATTATCAGTATTAAGTTCTCTTATACCACTGCCTTGCTTAGAGTTTTTTATATGAATGGATGTTAAATTTTATCAATTGCTTTTTCTCAGTCTATCAATATGTTTATGCTGTTTCCCACCTTAATTCTGTTGATGTGGTAATAAACTTTGATTGTGTTTAAAATGTTAAACTAACCTTGCATTTTGGGAATAAATTCTAGTTGGTGTTGATGTCTTATGTCTTATCCTCAAAATATTACTGGATTTGTTTTGCAATATTTTAGTTAGGATTTTTTAAATCTAAGAGAGATATTGACTTAAATTTTTATGCCTTGTTTCTTTGTCACGTTTTGGTGTCAAGATGACACTAACTTGATATTTGAATAATAGATTAGTTGGCTATGGAATACTAAGTTGGAAATAATTTTTAAAAAACAATTTGAAGTATTACTCCACTGTCTTTTATTGTCTAGTACACTTAAGAAGAATGAAGTCATTATGATTTCACTGTAGCCTATAGTGAGAAGGGGCTTCAAGGCAGATGGGATGACAAAGACCCACCTGCTGAAACAGGAAGTCTGGAGTGTCCATAAAAAATGTGGGTATGAAGTAACCTAGGCAAGCAATGACCAACAGAAAAGGGCAATACTACCCAGAGGCACAGAGAGGACAATGAAAGACTTGTAGTCCATTTCAAATGGAGAGGGTATTTATACCCCTGCAGGACATTATGTCACCTCTCTCTCATCTTTTCTCCTCCATGAGAGGGACCCCCTTCCAACTGTGTTTGGAAGTGCTCTAAACTTTCTCTTTGTTCTTCCTAAATAAAATCTCTCTCTGTTACCCTGAAACTTGTGTAAGTTACTTTTACTTTCTATCTACCCTGCCTGTGCTGTTCCACTTTTATTTACAGTTTCCTCTCACTTTGGCTTTCAATTGATGCTGTGCCTCAGCTGAATTTTCTAGCTTAGCCCAGTAATCGAATCAGGTCAACTGGGTTCAGAGTCCAACCCCCAACAACAGGATCTTCATATGTCTCTAATATTCTGAAATTTCACTATACTGTGCTTTGTTGTGACTATGTTTTCATCCCTGTGCTGGGTGGTGAGATGTCTTTTTTTTTCCCCCCGAGACAGGATCTCACTCTATTGCCTACATTAGAATGCAGTGGCGTTATCATTGCTTACTGCAACCTCAAACTCCTGGGCTCAAGTGATCTTCCTGCTTCAGGTTCCCAAGTAGCTGGAACTCCATGCCTGGCAAGTTTTCCCATTTTTTGTTCTTGCTCAGGTTGATCTCAAACTCCTGGCCTCAAACAATCCACCTGCCCCAGTCTCCCAAAGGCATGAGCCATCGTACCCAATCAAGATGTCTTTTTTATCTACAAAGTAAGATCTTTCTGTTATGGAAAATTTTCGTGAATTATTTCATCAGTTATGCACTTGGCTGAACAATGTACCATTTCTTATCCAAGATGACCATGTTCTAATTCCTGCAACCTGGGAATTATCTTATGTGGCAAACAGTACTTTGAGGATAGGATCCAGATGAGTTTTTTGAGATAAGAAATTTAGATTGTCTGGGTTGGTCTCATGGTTCTCATAAAAGGGTCACAGGAGAAAAAGTTAGAGACAGAGAAGAGATGATGTCAAAACAGAAGCACAGGCCAGAGTCACGCACTTTCAGGATAGAAGAAAAGGAACTATGAGCCAAGGAATATAACTAATTTCTATAAGCAGGAAAAGTTGAGGAAATGGATCTCCTCTAGGAATTAGCTGTGCCAATGCTTTGATTTTATCCTAGTGAAACTGCTTTTAAATTTCTTGCCTCCAGAGCTTTAAGAGAATAAGTTTGTGCTGTTTCAAGCCAGCAAGGTTTGTGGAACTTGTTACAGTAGCCATAGAAAACTAATTCAGATGGTTTTCTCCTCACTTTTTTCTCTGTTTTCTTTCTGTGCACTTCCTATTATAACTTCTAGACCAGAACTTTAATTTTCTTATCTTTATTTATTCTGTCTCTGTTTGGTCCAATTTTTCTAGAGTATTTCCTAAGTTTCTCCTCAAACTATATCTTTAAGGTTTTTTTTTTTTTTTTTAAAGTTTCTGCTGTTAAACTTATACTTTTGCTAGAATTCACCCCTCTTTTTGTTCTTGAAATATTCTTTTTAAAACATGGTATCCTGTTCTTATTTATGTTTGTAATGTTTTATGTTATTTTCTCCCTAAGAATATTGACAGTAATTTTCTATGGAAATTTATTCTGCCTGAGCAATCTGTCTCCGCCAAGTCTTATTTTTCTGTTTTATATTTTTTAGTAGAAGCTCTCCTTTGTTGGTTGGTAATAATGGATTTGGTTTCTCAAACTTAAGAGCTGGCAACTAAAAACTCCAGTGGAAGCATTAAACTTGTGGGTGGAGCTTTATTCCAGCTCTGATGTATGCAGCGGTGCCAGTTCTTACTGAGCCACTGGGGATCCTGGTACATACACTGGCTTGGCTTCTGGCCATCTTTCAATACAGGATTGAGATTCAGGTGAGTTTTTCCCTCTGCTTGCTAAATCATTTACCACTTATCTAAATGTTTTCTCCCTTTCAAAGTTTTACACTCTTTTCTTCTTGTCTCATTCCTGCCCTTATGAGTTATCCTTTTAAGTAAAATTCTTGTATTTTTACAATATTTTAGTGTGGCTTACAGATGGACTGAAAGTAGGTGAATGTATTCCATCTGTCTTTTTGACCAGAAGTATTATGGCTTCCATTCTTCAACTTAATCCTTAAAATTGGTTTTCTTGGGGTACCATCCTCATTATTTTACTTTTCATGTACATATTCTTTATTTAAAAAATATTTTTATTTCAAGAAAGGAGTGAGACATGAAGATATAAAATTGAAAGTCATTTGTCTACTAATGATAATTAAAGTCACAGGAATGGATAAAATTGAGAAGCAGGAATGTGTAGTTATTGTTAGGGTAGACTTTAAAATTATCATTAGTAGACAAATGACTTTCAGCTTTATATCTTCATTTATTACCATTTTCCTGAATTTTCCAGAACTGTATATTCAGTTGCAGTTTCCCAATCCACATTTGTATTGCCTACTATGCCCTCAAGCTAAATGTTTCAAACAGATTTTATTATTTCTTTATAAACTTATTATGCCTTCTGTATGTAGCAGCTTGGTGATCTTTTTGTGTTTCTCCTTTAATTGGCATTGCTAACTATCTAAGATTTGAAACTGGGAAACATCCTTAACTCCCTCTTCTCTCTTATCTCCAACATCTAATTCTTTACCGAATCATGCCAAATTTACTTTCTAAATATCTTTCATTATATCTTAAAAATATATTAAGAAAACATACATAAAACATTGTCATTTCAACTTATAATCAATATTTAAACATTTTTAATAAGATATTTTATGTTGGTTTTTTTGTACCTTACTCGTCTCTCACCCATTGTTAGTACTTCTCTCTTATTTCAGGCTTTAAACACGTATTACTATATAGACTATTGTGGGGATCTAGCTTGATACTTTTCTCTGTTCTCTCTAACACTCCCACATATTGATGTAAATGAATCCATTAATGTAAATTAATCATTCAACTAACATTTACTGTGTACCTAATCTGTGCTAGATATGGTGCTAGAGATATCACATGGGAAAAGATACAGTTACCCTTTTTGTTAATGGAGAAAATAGCTTACTAGTAAATTGTCATATTCATGGGTAATTACAAAATAGTTTGTTAAGTGTTATGGGGAGAGTCCAGAGGTATAGATAGCCACATAAGAGTAATCTAATTTATACTTGGTGACACTTAGAAATACTTTCTACAAGATCATGCATGTGGAGACCAAAAACAAATGTGGAGTATGGTCGTTCAAGGCACTTATATCGTGAGGTCGATATACAGAAATTTGATCCTGTCTTCTTAGGCATACGCATGCTCCATGATTCCCCACTGTGTTCAACATAAAACCAGATCTCTTTGCATGTTATACAGAGTCGTTCCCATTTTTATGCTAGCATATCTATTAGTCTGGCTTATTAATATCTCTTGATAACAACTCCCAGTCCTCTTCAGCTACTTTTCCACACCCTTTCATACTGTCTTGCCTTTAATCATATTGCTGTGCATTTGTCCAACTCCACATCCAAGCTTTTGTGAAACTTAACTTCATCATTATCTACAAGACAAGTCCCTCACACCAAGCCTGTGTGAGGATGGTAGCTTTCACCAAAGATTGTGGGGGGTTAACTAAAGAGAGATCACACTCCACAGCCCACAGATTTCTACTATCTCCTTGAATCCTTTCCTCTTTCTCACTATTAAATCTGTAATGTTCAATATATTAGCCTTTGGTCACATGAGGGGACTCATAAGTACTTGACATGTAGTAAATATGAGATCATGTGTGCTGTGTCAACTGTCAACTATACAAAAGATTTTTAGACTTACTATAGAAAAAAATCAAAATAAAATATCTTATTAAAAATTTTAAAATTTTGATTATAAGTTGAAATGACAATGTTTTAGATATGATTTTTAAAAGTATATTATTAAAATTAATTTTACCTTTTTTTTTTAATATGACTGCCAGATTTTAAAATTACATCTGTGACTCACATTACATTGCTACTGGACAGTGATGTCCTAGACGTCTCTCCTTCAAATTCTTCTTCCTCTGTCATACAAACCAAATTTAATTCTTAAGGCTCCACTTAAACTTGCCTACCTAATCCCTGAAAGACTTTCAGTTTTTAGGCTCTCATTAAGAAGCTGTGAGTATATATATAAAAAATGAGAATTCAAAACACAAAGCATTCATATTTCTACTTTAGTACTCACTACACTGTAGTGTAGAGTTCTCTTGGATTCTGGTTATTAAATCTTTGTCAGAGACATCATCTGCAAATATCTTCTCCCATTCTGAGGGCTGACTGCTTGCTTTACTTACTGTGTTCTTGGCTGTGCAGAAGCTGTTTAGTTTGATCAGATCCCAGTTATGTATTTTTGGTGTTGCTACAATTGCCTGGGCGGGGGGGGGGGCAGGTCCTCCTCATAAATACTCTTCTAGGCTGATTTCTTCAAGTGTTTTCCTTGCACTTTCTTCTATTATTTTTATAGTTCTATGTCTTAAGTTTAAATCTTTTATCAAGTAACAGTCTATCTTTGTTAATGGTGAATGGTGTGAGTCCAGTTTCAGTCTTCTACAGGTTGCCAGCCAGTTAGCCCAGCACCATTTGCTTTTCCCCACTGAATGTTTTTGATTGGCTTATTGAAGATAAAATGATGGTAAATAGCTGGGTCTATCTCTTGGTTCTATATTCTTTTTTTTTAATTGAATGGTAACTATGTACATTAATGCACTTCTGGGGTACAGTGTGGGGTATTTGGTTCTATATTCTGTTCCATACATCTACCTCTCTGTTTTTGTGCCAGTACCATGCTATTTTGATCACTATTGATTTGTAGTATAGTCTGAGGTCTGTTATGGTGATTCCTCCTGATTTGTTTTTATTTCTGAGTAATGTCTTGGATATTTGAGTTTTTTTTCTGGTTCCGTATAAAATGAAGTATTTTTTTTTGAGGTCTTTAAAATATGACAGTGGTACTTTAATAGGCATTGCATTAAAATTGTTTATTGCTTTGGGTAGTATGGACATTTTAATAATGTTGATTCTTCCCAGCCATGAGCATGGTATATTTTTCCATTTGTTAACATTTTAGCTATTTCTTTTCTTAGAGTTTCATAGTTCTCTTTATAGAGATTTTTCACATCCTTTGGTAGGTAAACTCCCAAATATTTCATCTTCTTTGGTACTACTGTAAAAGGAGTAGAGTCTTTGAGTGTTTTTTCAGCTTGACTATTGTTGGTATATATAAAGGCTACAGATTTGTGAGTATTGATTTTGTAACCTGAGATGCTGCTGTATTCCTTGATCAATTCTAGGAGTTTTGTAGTTGAATTCCTATGGTTTCCATATATACAATAATATCATCTGTGAAGAGTGAAAGTTTGATCTTCGCTGACCCTATAGGATACCCTTGATTGCCTTTTCTTGCCTAATTGTGATGGCTAAGACTCCCATTACAATGTTAAAAAGCAGTGGAGACAATGGGCAACCTTGTCTGGTTCCTGATCTGAGTGGAAATGTTTTCAATTTAACTCCATTCAATACAATATTGGCTGTGAGTTTGCTGTAGATGGCCTCTATCAGTTTAAGAAATGTCCTTTCTATACCTATTTTCTTAAGTGTTCTGATTATAAAGGATCCTGGATATTATCAAAAGCCATTTTCTGCATCAGTTGAGAGAATCATATGGTCTTTGTTATTTATTTTGTTTATGTGATATATTATATTTATAGATTTATGTATATTCAATCATCCTTGATTCCCTCAGATAAAACCAACTTGGTTGGTGTATATAAAGGCTACAGATTTATGAATGTTGATTTTGTAACCTGAGACTCTGCTGTATTCCTTGATTACCTCTAAGAGTTTAGTGGTAGAATCCCTGGTGTTTTCCAGATATACAATCATATCATCTGCGAAGAGTGAAGTTTTAATCTCTTCTGACCCTATATGGATACCCTTGATGGCTTTTTCTTCCCTGATTGCGATGGCTAAAACTTCCATTACAATGTTAAATAGCAATGGAGACGATGGGCAACCTTGTCTCTTTCCTGATCTGAGTGGAAATGATTTCAACTTAACTCCATTCAATACAATATTGGTTGTAGGTTTGCTGTAGATGGCCTCTATCAGTTTAAG
>CAUYQS010052932.1:0-18499 GCA_963574585.1 Otolemur crassicaudatus | reverse complement strand
AAAAAAAAAATGTTAATTATCTTCCCCCATAAAAAAAAAAAAAAAAAAAAAAAAAAAAGAATTTGACTTATGCATAGCTTCATACCTAGAATAAAGTTATGAAATGTTAAATTGTATGTATTCAATATTTTGCTATTTTATATGGGCATAATAGAGGTTTAAATTATTCACCAGCATTCAATGGTTTTCTTGGAGAGTAGCAGCTATTTGTTATTAAATAACAAATTTCAGGGCTGTTGTTAATTGGCCCTTATTTATACTGGCTTAAGATAGATCTGTGTTTTATTATGTATTTCCTTAATGTGGAGATTAAAACTGTGGTTAAAACGAGACCTGAGTGTTGGGGTAAAGCACTGCTTTGCTTCTTACAACACATTTCCCTCCCTTATGCCCCTTTGCTCTATCCCCTGCCGGAATAACAACGACATGATGGGATGTGAACTGAATTTCAGTGTTACATTGTGAAGGAGAGGTTCGTAATCATTTCTTTCATTCTGTACATAGCTTCTTTTTAGAATAAAAATTGAGGTTAAAGCCTGAGTTTCATATAGAATTTGTCAAACTTCATATAAATAAAATTGCCTTAGTTCCTGTGAGGTGTGTTTGAGGCATGAGAAAATACTTCAAACATTTTTTCAAAATATTTAGGAAACATTTTAGTTAAAAGCATACTGTTCAATGAAAACGTTGAATGTTCAGAATGGTTAAAAAAGAATGCTATTTAAAATATAAGCTACATCAACAGGAATTTTAACTTCTGACTTTGTAACAAAGAGAAACTTGAGGTCACATCACTTTTTCTTATTTTTAATATTAAGACTTCTGATTCTAAGATGATCATAAAAATTCCTCTGTTTGTAAGTAACTTAACTTGATGGATGATAATATGGCAGGTTCCATATTCTGTGTGATAACATTGGGAACCTGTTCTTTGTGTTTTTGTCCACGTAACTTGAAATGGTGGGTATTTCATCTTTGCCTGCACTTGTGGGGCTTCCTCCAGGGGCCACAGAAGAAGCAGCACAGCCTGTGCTCTGAGGCCCCCCTGAGGCCTCCTGCTCACTCCCCCCATCTGTGGTGCTTAAGAAGTCTTTCAGAACTTGCTTGAAGATGTAGACTATCTCCCATGGCAGTACATCATTTTCTGCCAAAACTTCTCGAAATCTAGAGGGAATGTAGTAATATTTCAGAAAATTTCTCTTGTATCCCTTTATCTCTAAAATATAACTTAAATAAAGTACTTGTATATTTGTCAACCATCTTTTGAGTACTCTGCATATTGCTATGAAATTATGCTTTGAGTAAAGAAATTTTGAATATAATTAAAAAACAAGTCCTGCCAGTAAGATACCAATAGACAGTTTTATTCATTCTATCCCTCAGGATTTTGGTAGTTGGGTATTTGATATACATGGCTAAAGAATTTACATGATGGGAAACAATTTCCAATCTAAATATATGGGGACTTTAGACTTAGCATGAATAGATAACATAAGAAGAGAACATAGCATTTTTACCTGCTGAGAATCATTCCAGTTTGGCAAAGTTGAACTTGTGAGCAAAGAGCTTCCAGTTGTCTTTGTTCAGTTGCTGGGATAGTCATGTGGGGGTTCTGGCAGTTTCTGAGCCAGTTGTAATCCACACCTGTTCTTTTCACTTTCTGTTCGTTTTCAATCTCTTGTATTAATCTCTCCCGCTCCTTTAGGTGCCATTTTAATTCCCGAAGCAGAGTCTTTGTCACTATGTCTGAGCCAGGGTAGCCTGTGGGTTTGTAGGAGTCGTTCTTTGGCCATTTCATCCAGCCAAAAAGTGGCATTTTTAACCTATGGAAATATTCTCACTTGTTTATTTGCATATACTATTACAGTTCTGATGAGAAAATACTTGTTTCTTTACGATAAATTTATCATGAATTTTTCACTGGTTATCTCAAAATAAGATTAGAATGTGCATTAAAGGCTTTTAATTTCTAACTAGGTCAGTGGCAAAAATCAAGCTTGGAAAATACTTTTACATGCCTAAGTAGAAATTAAATATTCAAAGTCAGAGATAATCTACAGACCAAACAATTTTCGAAAACATGAATGTTTGCTATTAAAAGTTCTTTGGAGGCTTTAAATATTAATGTATGGGAGAGTGCTATTTACAGACACACTTGTGATTTATGTTTTGTACAGAAAAGACTTAAAACTTACCTGTTAAATTGATGAATGTGATGTGATGTTGCCAAAGAGTTTGCTTGAACTAGTGAAGAAGCTGTGTTTCACTTGGGGGTGTCTTGTTCTCCTGGCTGCGTCCTCTGTTGAAGGAATAAGTCTTCTTATTTACCCACCGAAACTGTATTTAAAATAACTTTCTATGTTAGGAATGAGGTTGTGATGTCTTCTTTTGGAGTGAATGCTCATTAACTCACCTTGTAAGCAAGCTAGAAGAAATGACAAAAATAACTTACTGTTTAATCTTTGCAAATTATACAGTGCTCTACCTTTCGAATGTAGTTTAGTCTACTTGAAAAACATGCGGGCAGCTAGTCCTAATGGATTCTGACTCGTCTTTGGTAATGAAATGGGAACAGCTGTCTGGAGCACCACAGACGCTCCGGGCTAATTTGAAGACGTTGCATGTGTGATGCTTCACTGTGCATAGCTGCAGGTCACAGTTTAGTGCTGTATTTTTATGCCTGTAAAGCTCTAAAAATAACCATGTTGCTTTTATTTTTTCAGCTTAACTTTCAGGCCATTTAGAAGCCAGGTCACTGTCCCCTGTAATGAAAGCAGGAAAATAGATCAGACTTAACTATTTGGAAAACTGTGGCTTCTGAGAGAGCTCATTGTAATTGAGCAAAATAGGCAAAGAAGGCTTGATATCATCATGTGTGAAATATTTAGTAATTTTTATTCTTATTGCCAAATAGTTAAATTTGTACATTTAAAGTGAAATACTAGATTACATTAATTACTATATAAACAAGTAGGATTTTAAAACATACTTTATAATCTCTTTGAAAGTGGTGATAAAGCAGTAATAGGTTGTCAGGAAAAAATGGAGACATCAGAACATACAAAATTCCAAACTGAATCTTATAATTAATCATAGAAAATGAGTTAGTGTTTTCTTTTAGAGCTGAAGATGAAACACTTACTATTTAGTTGAGGTCTGGTGTGTAATGATCTTCCTCCTGCTGATTTTCTGTTGAGGTGTTTGTCTTTTGCTGAAGAGTATAGAGAGTCTCTACCTGTCTGGCTCTGTTTAGAGGACTGCCTAGTGGCTTTTCCTTTTGTAACATTTGTATCTTGTGTCTTGCCTTGCTCTTCCCTTCAAATGAGCCATGAAGCATAGATGTTGGAAGTCGGCCCTGTGCGTCCTGCCTGATCCTGAGTGATGTATGTGGTCAGCTTGCAGCTCCAGTCACCTACGTGTTAGAGCCACACGTCAGGGTTGGTTATCTTCAGCTAGAGGTTTTCACATTGCATTGCATGTGGTGCTAGGAGAAGGCCAGGAGCCAAGTTCATGGTGACAGCAAGGGCTTACCGAATTTTATACTGAATTACAATGAATCTTGCTACTTCTTCCTTCCAATCACTTTCTTGTTACTGCTTAATCCCCCCCCCCCCCCGCCCCGAAATGGTAACAAAAAATATCAGAATTTGCAGGCTGTGGAGCATAAGTCAAATTTCTCTTCAAGGCCTTCCTTGGTGGCCTCACGTGAGCCCACTTTACCAGCTTGCTGTCTGTTTCAGCTGGCCTATCGTGACACGTGCCATGCTTGTGTCTGACCTCCTGGTTCTGGTTAAACTGACTTTTCTGAAATGCTTAAGCTTTCTCTTTTCTTTTCTTTTCTTTTTTCTTTTTTGAGACAGAGCCTCAAGCTATCCCCCTGGGTAGAGTGTCATGGCATCACAGCTCACAGCAACCTCCAACTCCTAGGCTCAAGCGAGTCTCCTGCCTTAGCCTCCCAAGTAGCTGGGACTACAGGCGCCCGCCACAACGCCCGGCCATTTTTTTGGTTGCAGCCGTCATTGTTGTTTGGTTGGCCCGGGCTGGGGATTTGAACCCGCCACCTTAGGTGTATGTGGCTGGAGCCTTAGCCACTTGAGCCACAGGCTTTCTCTTTTCCATGTATCCATACTGTAATTCTCTTTTTCAGGGACCAGCTTAATTAAATACCAGTTCCTTTTTTTTTTGGTCTGAGGGTAAACATCAACATTTGCCTCTAGCCTGCTTTTCCTTCAGACTCTGATTTTATTATCTTTACTGTTAAACTTTCAGAAAGACTGGTCTGTGTTCCTGTTCTCTCTCTCCCTTTTTGGTTAGGTTCTGCTCTGTCCCCTACTGTAATTGCTGCTGTCAGTCACTCAGCAGATAGTTTGTTAACTGTCTGCTGCAGCCTGGATGGTTAGGGACTGAGGCAGAGCAGTGAATAGCCCAGACCTAGTCGCTACCCATGGGGAATTAGTCTTCCAGTGGGAAGATAAATGTAAGTACATGGATTGTCTAGCACGGTTGTAGGTCATCATGAGTTATTTAATAGACTTGACATACCTTTCCTGCTTAAAGCTGGAGATCAGGGAAGGCCTTTTGGGGTGAGGGATTTCTTTGAGCAGAGATTTAAAGGTCAGTGATCTATCCTTGGCTATGCAAGGTGGCTCACATCTGTAATCCTAGCACTTGGAAGGCTGAGGCAGGTGGATCCCTTGAGCTCCCAGGAGTTCAAGACCAGCCTGAGCAAGAGCGAGATCCTGTCTCTATTAAAAAGAGAAAAATTAGCCAGGCGTTGAGGCAGGTACCTGTAATCCCGGCTACTTGGGAGGTTGAGGCCGGAGCATCACTTGAGCCTAGGAGTCTAAGGTTGTGGACTGTGACACCACAGCACTCTAGCCTGGGCAACAGAGTGAGACTATCTCAAAAAAAAAAAAAAAAAATCCTCTCTGCTGCCTTGATGCCTGTCTTACTACCACTGAGACTGTCACCCAAGCCTGATCTTCCCCGGGCTTCTTCTCACCACTTCAGTGCACACTGACTATACCTTTATTTGAATTTGTGTGAACTGATTTTTCTGGAACTTAAGGTGTGCTACTTGTGTTACAGATTTTATGTATTTTTTGGTCCTGTCTCCTCAGATTATTAGATTGAAGTAGAGTCCAAATATCATTCATTGATTACAATACAAAATTTTACAAAGAGGTGGCCGATGTGTAGAGAGTATTTTGTAAGATTTTATGATGAATATTTTTAAAATAAAGATTCATTTAGCTATAAGTCCCCCCCCCCCCCCCCGCTATGTATGGCGACTTTTGGGACACCCTGTTTCCCTGCTACTGTGTAGATAGAGAACATAGGTATTTCCAAGTCAAGGTAAGAGAGTTCCTTTTTTAAAATCTTTGCTGTTTGTTAGGGTATAACCAGACTAACATTGGATTTTTTTTTTTTAGAGACAGAGTCTCATTTTGTCGTCCTCAGTAGAGTGCTGTGACATCACAGCTCACAGCAACCTCCATCTCTTGGGCTTAGGTGATTCTCTTGTCTCAGCCTCCTGAGTAGCTGGGACCACAGGCACCTGCCACAACACTTGGCTATTTTTTTGTTGCAGTTTGGCTGGGGCTGGGTTCGAACCTGCCACCCTCAGTATATGGGGCTGGTGCCCTACTCAGTGAGCCACAAGCACTGCTCCAACATTGGATTTTAATTTATCAGGTATTTTAGTTGAATAAATGAATTATTTATAATGAATTTTAACTTTATTGGGATATTTTGTGTGGGAGACAAAGCTTGAACTATTAGGTCATTTTCTTTTTGGTCATGGCTTTCTAGGCTAAATGTTATTAGTTAAATAGGATAAACTTTTATAAGACTCAAAGTGAAATAGGACTATTTTCATGTGTGTGTCTATATAAAATTAAAAATCTGTAAGGAAGCACATTAAAAAGTCTGGAAAGACAAAATTAAGGATCCTTGATAACAAGCTGAGGAGCCAGGCCCAAGTTTATATTCCTGTCAGGGCCAATTCATATTGTACCTAACAGCATTTCACTACAGTTAGAGGAAGATTTTTCATTGTGGCAAGACTAATATCTTTCTGTTTTAGTTCATTTGCTACTGAATTAGAAGTTCTGGGTTATTGCTTCATTTTTCTTAAATTAAAAACCACATTTCCATGAGGTTGTTCGCATGAAAACACCCAGCCTAGGAAGATACCAACACTCAAAGTACCAACATAATGAAATCCACATATGAAAAGTCCCAACTACCATCATATTCAGTGGTGAAAGATTGAAAGCTTTTCCTTTAAAATCAGGACCAAGGCCAGGAGGGACTGCTTTCACCGCTTTTATTCAACCTAGTCGTAGGTCTCCTAGCCAGAGCAATAAGGAAAGACAAAAAGGAAGAAAAGGTAAAATCATGTGATTGCAGGTGATATGATCTTATAACTATCAAAACCCTAAAGATTACACAAAAAATTGTTAGAACTAATAAGTGAATTTAGCAAAGTAGCAGGATACAAAGGCAACACTCAGAAATAAGTTGCATTTCTTTACACTAGCAGTGAACAACCTGAACAGGAAACTGTTTAATTTATAATAGCATCAAAAAGAATAAAATACTTAGGAATTAATTTAAAGAATCGAAAGACTCATACAATGAAAAGTGCAAAACATTGCTGAAAGTAAGAACACATAAATAAATGGAAACAGACCCTGTGTTTATGGGTCATAAGACTTAATATTGCTAAGTAGTCAATGCCATCCAATGTGATCTACAGATTTGATGCAATCTCTACTAAAATCCCAGTGATATTTTTACAGAAATAGAAACATTTATCCTAAAATTCATAGAGAATATCAAAAGACCCTGAATAGCCAAAATAGTCTTGAAAGCTGGAAGAGAATCACACTTTTTAATTTCAAACCTTACTGCAAGGTACACTAATCAAAATAGTATGGAACTGGCATAAAGACAGATATGTAGACAGTGGAGGAGAATAGAAAGCCCAGAAATTAACCCTCACAAATATGGGCAAGTGCTTTCCAGTGAAAATGCCAAGAGCATTTAATGGAGAAAGGACAGTCTTCTTAACAATTGTGCTGAGAAAACTGGATGTTTGTGGGCAAAAGAATGAGGTTGGACCCTTACTTCACATCATATACAAAAATTAAGTGCTTGCTTCAGCAGCACATATACTAAAATTGGAACAATACAGAGAAAATTATCATGGCCGCTGTGCAAGGATGACACGCAAACGTGAAGTGTTCCATATTTTTATGACAATTACAAAAAAAAAAATAGCCAGGCGTTGTAGCAGGCGCCTATAGTCTCAGCTTCTTTGGAGGCTGAGGCGAGAGAATCGCTCAAGCCCAAGAGTTTGAGTTTGCTGTGAGCTGTGATGCCACAGTACTCTACTGAGGGTGACAGTGAAACTCTGTCTTAAACAAACAAAAGTTAAAGTGGATCAGAGACCTAAATGGAAAACCTAAAACTATAGAACTCTTAGAAGAAAAACATAGGGCAAAGTGTTCGCAACATTGGATTTGGCAGTGATTTTTTTTTTTGGATGTGACACTAAAGGCATAGATAACAGAAAAAGCAAATTGGACTTGAAAATTCAGAAAATTTTGTACATCAAAGGACTCTTTCAGCAGAGTAAAAAGGCAACATGAAGATTAGGAGAAAGTATTTGCTAATCATAGAAAGGATTAATACACAGAATAGAGAACTAAAACTCAGCAACCTTGTTTAGAAATGGACAAAGGGTGAAATAGATGCTTCTCCAAAGAAGATATACAAATGTGCAAAAATAACATGATAAGATGCTCAGCTTCATTAGGCATTAGAGACATATACATCTGTACCACACTGAGGTACTAACTCACACCCATTAGAATGGCTACCATCAAAAAACCCCAGGAAATACACGTTGGCAAAGATGTAGAGGAATTGAAACTCTTGTGTACTACTGGTGGGAATGTAAAATAGTGCAGCCAGCGTGGAAAACAGTATGGTGCTTCCTCAGAAAGTTCAACAGAATCACCATATGACCAAGCAGCTCCACATCTGGAGATACATCTGAAAGGATTGAAAGTCTGGACTTAAGGAGCTTTGCACACCTAGGTTTGTAGCAATGGTATTCACAGTAGTCAAAATGTAGACGCAATCTAAGTGTCCATCTTTCCCCCCTCATTTATAACTTAATGGCTGTGCAGGTTGTAGTCTCCAGCGCTCCTCAAACTATGGCCCACGGGCCACGTGCGGCCTGCTGAGGACATTTATCTGGCCTGCCGGGTGTTTTTGCCGCTGCTGCCTGTCCTGCTTAGCAGCTGACTCATCCTAGGCCTGCAGCCTGGCCCTGCAGTGGTCTGAGGAACAGTGAGCTGGCACCCTGTTTAAAAAGTTTGAGGACCCCTGCTAGTCCCTCCTTGCTGTTGCTCATGGGCCCACTGCTCTGGGATCAGGGTTTTCTGCTCAAAAGCACAATGTGCAGGAGCTCTCCTCTGGGCAGCCCACCAGCCTGTGTCTCTGAAGCAGCAGCTTTTCCTTCCCTCGCACACTGCCAGGACTTGGAAGCTGCACGTGTAGGCGTTGAGAGTTGTCTTCCACCTCCCTGTGCTCTGCCTTCAGGGTCTGCTGCAGCTTCTCCTGGAGCTATTTGGCATTGAGTTCCATAGCAGCAGCCCAGCAGGGACGGAACCCCAACTCAGAACCCCTGAGCGTCCACTGACCGACAAACAGATGAGCAAAATGTGCCCGGCCATACAGTAGAATATCAGTCACTCTGCCTTTAAAAGGAAGGGGTTTTGCATACCTGCTGCAGCATGGAGGAACCTTAACAGCAATGTGCTGAGTAAGACAAGCCAGTCACAGGAGGACCAGTGCTGTAATTCCACTCGCAGCACAGAGTACTCACAGAAATAGACGGGTGGTTGCGGGGCAAAGGGTAGTGAATGGGGAGTTAGTATTTTATGGGGACAGAGTTTGGGAAGACAGACAGGTTCTGGGATGGATGGTGGTGATTGCTTCACAGCAGTGGGAATGTACTTAATTCCACTGAACCGTGCACTTTAAAAATATTTAAGATGGTAAGTTTCATGTTATATATATTTACCACCATTAAGAAATTGGAAAAAATGAAGTTAATATTTGAGGAGAAACTATGAAATTAAATGGCTTGGCGGTGCCTGCGGCTCATTTGGCAGGGCGCCGGCCACGTACACTTAGGGTGGCGAGTTTGAACCCGGCCTGGGCCTGCAAAGCAACAATGACAAATGCAACCAAAAAATAACTAGGAATTGTGGCAGGTGCCTGTAGTCCCAGCTACTTGGGAGGCTGAGGCAAGAGAATCGGTTTAGCCCAGGAGTTTGTGGTTGCTGTGAGATGTGACGCCATGGCACTCTACCTGCTATGACAGCCTGAGACTCTGTTTTAAAAAAAGAAAGAAATTAAAGGCTTTTCTCAAGATTATTTCCTTTTTAAAATACTTGTTTTATTTTATTCATTCATTTATTTATTTTTGAGGCAGAGTCTCTCACTCTGTTGCTCTATGCTATGGTGTCATAGCTCACAGCAACCACAGACTCCTGGGCCCAAGTGATCTTTCTTGCCTCAGTCTCCCAAGCAGCTAGGACTATAGGTGCCACCACGCATGGCTCCTTTTTCTGTTTTTAGTAGAGACAGGGTTTCACTCTTGCTCAGGATGGTCTTGAACTCTTGACCTGAAGTAATCCTCCTTCCTCGACCTCCCAAAGTGCTAGAGTTATAGATGTGAGCCACTGTGCTTGGCCCCCTTTAAATTATTTGAGTTGAAATATGAATTCACTTTTTAAAATTTTAAAAATCATATTTCTGTGTTTTATATCTTTGGCTTTTAAAGGTTTGCAGGGGTCCTCAAATTACGGCCTGCGGGCCACATGCGGCCAGCTGAGGACATTTATCTGGCCCACTAGGTGTTTTTGCCGCCACTGCCTGTCCTGCTTAGCAGCCGACTGTCCCGGGCCTGCAGCCTGGCCCTCCAGTGGTCTGAGGGACAGTGAACTGGCCCCCTATTTAAAAAGTTTGAGGACCCCTGGTTTAAAGCTTTGGAATTTAAAGGAATTCTTAATGTATTTTTCTGTTGTATGTTGCAAATTTTTCTTTCAGATATCATGTTTTATTTAACCTTGCTAAGGCCAATCTATTACAAATAAATCAGATATTGTTATTTATGTCTCTGTTCAAAACCATGTTACTCAGAACAAAAGCCAAATCTTTGTAATTATTCCTTGTCCCTCCACTGGCAACCTCCGCTCACCTCATACTCTCTGGCACTGCTGTCTCCTGCCATCATCTTCCTGACTCCAGTGGAGCCACCCAGCCTCCTGCGTCTGTCTTGACTGTTCCTGGTGTATTCTCACTTGCTTTGTGAGTTCATAAGTATGTATCAGGAAAACAGTAACCAGAAGAATGTAGATACAACTGTTAGTATCAGGCAAAGGTTGGCTTTATTGCAAACAGCATTCTAATAAAGTGCATTAACAAGGGTTCTCCAGAGAAATAGAACCAAGAGGATAGATCTGGATCTGTAAGAGGAGATTTATTGGAATTGGCTGACATTATCATGGAGGCTGTGAAATCCCATTGTATACCTTCTGCAGGCTGGAGAACAAGGAAAGCCGGTGGTGAGATTCAGTCTTGAGTTTGAAGGCCTGAGAACCAGTGGAGCTGATGGCACAGCTCCCTGCCCAAGGCCTGAGAACCTGGGGGTGGGGATGTTGGACTGAAGGCCCAAGAACCAGGAGCTCCAGTGTTCCAGGGCACCAGAAGACAGATGCCTGGGCTCACAGACAGGGGATTCTCTTTCCTGATCCTTTTTGGATGGATTTGATAATGCCCACGCTAGTGAGGGCAGATCTTTACTCAGTCTGTTGCTTCAAATGCGAATCTCTTCTGGAAATACTCTCACAGACATACCAGAAATAATGTCATCCAGTGTCCCTTAGCTCAGTCAAATTGGCCCACAGAATGAACGTCATGTATAGTGAGTCAGATGTCAGGAGTCCGGGTTATACGGAGTCGTCTTTGACAACAGTGCATTTAAATTAGATATTGATAAAACATAATTGATGGCTGCTATACATAAGAGTTGTCTTTTATCAGTGTTTTGAACATTTTTATGTATTAGCGTGAGTAGAGGTATGGCATTTTCTCTCTCTCTTTTTTTTTTCTTAAGAGCTAGGTCTCTGTCGCCCAGGTTAGAGCATGGTGACCTGATCATAGCTCACTATAACCCTAACTCCTGGGCTCATGTGATCCTCCTGCCTCAGCCTCACAAGTAATTGGGCTGACAGGTGTTCCACCACACCTGCTAATTTTTTATTTTTTTTTGAGACAGAGTCTCATGTCACTCTCAGTAGAGGGCCATGGTGTCACAGCTCACAGCAACCTCAAACTCTTAGGCTTAAACTATTTTCTTGCTTCAGCCTCCCAAGTAGCTGGGACTACAGGCACCTGCCACAGCACCTGGCTATTTTTTGGTTGGAATGGGTGTTGGTTAGCAGGCCCGGGCTGGGCTCGAACCCACCAGCCTCCGTGTATGTGGCTGGCACCCTACTCACTGAGCTATGGATGCCTGGCCACCTGCTAATTTTTTTTTTTTTTTGAGACAGAGCCTCAAGCTGTCCCCCTGGGTAGAGTGCTGTGGCATCACCACTCACAGCAACCTCCAACTCCTGGGCTCGAGTGAGTCTCCTGCCTCCGCCTCCCAAGTAGCTGGGACCACAGACACCTGCCACAACACCCAACTATTTTTCTGGTTGCAGCTGTCATTGTTGTTTGGTGGGCCCGGGCTGGATTCGAACCTACCACCTTAGGTGTATGTAGCTGGCACCTTAGCCACTTGAGCCACAGGTGCTGAGCCGTACCTGCAAATTTTTATGAAAATTATATATGGAGACAGGGTCTCACTATGTTGCCCAGGCTAGTTTTGAACTGCTGGCCTCAAGCAGTCCTTCCCCCTTGGCCTCCCATGTGCTGGCATTACAAGTGTGAACCACTGCATGTCAAGGGCGTGCCATAGTTTCAGCTTGTCCCTCTGGTGTACGATTCTACAGGTTTTAGTTATTACAATTATCATGAAAAGGTACTCAGTCTTTTCCTCTATATCACTGATCAGCATCTTACTGTCTTACTTCTTCACTGGTACTTCCGTGAGGTCCAGGACTTTGCTTCCTGCTTTACTTGTAGTGTCTGAGACAGCACCTCCCACACGGCAGGCGTTGGGTGAACTGGTGTGTTCAGGCATCTTTGCATGTGCTCCTTTGTTCACAGCTGCTCCAAGAAACATTCTGAGGAAAGAAGATGTTGGATTGTGGATGTGTGTTTTACAGATGCTGCAGGTTGCCCATCAGGATAAGTGGTCGTACCCATTGACCACCTCACCCTTGTAAATGTTCTGGGAGTATTTTCTCATTGTATATCTGATGGGTGAAAAAATGGTTCCTCATTGTTTCAGTTTGTGTCTACCTGGTAACTGTGCGTGTGAGCACATTTCCATTTGTCTTTTGACTGCATTTTTTTCTGTGGCTTAATGTAAAATAATGATTCAAGACTCCTCCAGCACACAGAGGTTCTTGGCGGTTTGGAAATAATGTACTGACTTTTACTATTCTTTTCAGGTCACTCAGCCAAAGGACCTCGGAAATGGAGTATATTAACAAATACAGACAACTGGAAGCACAAGAATTTGATTTGTATGGCAGTGACCAACCCAACAGTGGGCCAGGTAAACAAGTATCTTTAAATATCTCAAACATGATGCATGCGTGGTTCACATGTTAAAACATTAAGTTCTTAAAAGTCCTTAAGAAACAAAGTATTTTTGTCAAAGTAAGGAATCCACACTGTTAATTCAGGACTTTTTGGGTGAATTAGGATGAATGTGTGTTAAGTTGTAAAATGTTTATTTTTAATACTTTTCTATCTTCAATATAGTTCCCAAATAATCTATCTGTGGAAGACTAATAATTGTGCCTTTTTTTGTGTGTTGAGACAGAGTCTCACTTTATTGCCCTCATTTTCATACTTCTCAGTTTTTGGTTGCAGTGCTGTCCTCTAGGTCATTTCTCATTTCCTTTCACCTATGGCAAACTCAGCCTCCAGTTCTTTGCCTTTCTCTGGCTGACCCTGCCTCATCGCAGGCTGGCCAGGATTCCTCACTGTCTCTTAGTCCTTCGTTGTTTTAAGTGGCTGCTTATGTATCTCATCCAGCATCTTAACTGCCCTTGGAGGGAGATGTATCAGAATGACCCACTGGAAGTGGGAGTTCAATATATGTTGTGTCCTTGATCTATTTTCATGTATGTTCAGCAGAGTACAAAGTTACATGTATAAGAAGTTCACTGCATTGTTGTTCACCTGTGAGTGTCTTAGATGTCACTTACACGCCAGTAAACAGAGGATTGGGGATTGTGAGGCCTCAGCAGAAATGTGGGATAGCCACGAGTCTTACTCCGGCATCTAGTACTATCTTGTGGGAGCACGTCAGCTTACTGCAGACCCTGTATGGTGTGATCTTCCTTGTTACACTGTGTGTGTACTGGCCTTGGGATATGAGGGCAAGCCTGGTGCACTCTGCATTCTGGACCTACCCCAGGCCAAGTAGATTGCTGCAGGGGTGTGGAACCTGTGGCCACAAGGCCCTCCAGATCCCCAAGTGCAGGACCTTTTGTTACTAGGATTTGTTCTGTAAAATTTGGCTTCAGTCAAAAAGCCACACTGAAGGATCTCAGTTAAAAGCTCCCTATTTTAAGTGAATGCTTGTAATTCAAAGTATCTGTTGTCAGAGCTTTTAATTTAGGTTCATATATGAAATTGCTTTTTGATTTCTCTATGTGTGGCCTGTTAATATATTTGGAGCTATTCCCACAGTAGTCACATAAACCATAGTTTTGCCTATGTGGAGGGATTCATACAGTCACCAGTATTTACTAGGGAGGAGGCTATGAAAATAGGACAAGTGAAAAGACCTGGACCCTCCTCTTGCAGAGATGGTCTTCTAGTCATGCAATTACACAGATAAGTGCTTTGGGGCTCAGTGCACTGAAAGGCAGGCTTTCTGACCTGAGCTGGGCTACCAGGAAAGGGATAGTTAAGCCGAGAGTGGAAGGATGACTGGATGTGGGGCTTGTGTGGAGGGAGAAATGTGTGCAGAAATTCAATGATGGCGGCCTGGTGCCAGCCCTGTAAGGGAGGCCACTGTTGCCGGGAAACGCAGAGCGAGTGTGCAAGGACTGGGCAGAGTCAGTGATAGCCTCCCAAAATGTCTATGTCCTGCTCCCCAGAACAGTGACTGTGTCACCTTCTTGGTAAAAGGAACTTTGCAGATGGGAGTAAGTAAAGGATCTTAAGCCAGGAAGGTTGTTTAGGTGGGCCCAGGGTCACCCCACGTTTTATTTGAGGGAGCATGACGGCCACTCAGTGGTCGGAGATGAGGTAGCTGCCAAAGGCTGGAGTGACAGGAGGAGGGGTTCAGCCATGAGCCTCCAGGAGGACGCAGCCATGTCAACACCTTCATTGTAGTGAGACTGATTTTGGATTTGTGACTTCCAGGACTGTGAGAGGATTGAGGGTGTTGATAAGTCACTGAGTCTATGGTGTAAGGTACAGCAGCTGGAAGGACACTGGTGTTTGTACTAGATGAAGTTGGATGAAGCAGGCAAGACCAGCCAGGGCATGTGGGCCACAGCTGAGAACTTTGGGTTTGGCACTCAGAGCAGTGTGAAGCTGGGAAAGGGTCTCTGTTTATCTTGGGGTGAGTGTGAAGGGAGGAGGGGGTGTTATAATTGGATTTGTGTTTTGAAAACAACACTCTGGTCATACTTTTGGAGAATGGATTAGAGAGGGCTGGAGTGGTTCTGAGAACTGGAGGAATTGCTCGAAGTGGGAGGCTCATTGGTGCCTTTGGCTGCGGTGATGGCCGTGGAGGAGAGCCAGTTGAAAGATGAACTGGACAGGACTTGGTGATGCTTTGGGCACAGGGAGCGGGGGAGGAGGGCCCCAGGTGGCAGGGAGTGCTGCCCATGCTTTGAAATGCTGAAGTGCTACTCGACCATAGAAACAATTGGGTTATCCTGTGTGCATGTGTAGTGTGTGCACGTATCCCTGTGTATGTGTATGTCACGCGCGCACGTATCCCTGTGTATGTGTGTGTAGTGTGTGCACACATTCATGCACATGTGCGTGAAATGCATACAAATCCATGTGAACATCTGTAAAGTATGTACAAACTTGCATGTGTGTGTAGCATGTACACACATTTGTGTAAGTGTAGTATGTATGCATTTTTGTGTACATGTGCATAGTATGTGTGCATTTTTGTTTGTGTGCCTTTCAGTGTATATGTGCATGTAGTATGTACATATCCATGTGTGTAGTAACATGTACACATTCAGTTGTACTGTGTGTACCTTGTGTGTACACATGTCTCTCTGTGTGTACATGTGTGTACACATCTGTGTGTGCGTGCACGTGTACCATGTGTACACGTCTGTGTGCATGCATAGTGTGTGTACACATCCTTGTGTATGCATGTGTAGATATGTATTATGTACAGGCTGCCATGTAGACACAAAGTCATTTGTGTGTCTATTTATATTAAAATCATGGGATCACATCAATGCCCTAATTTAGGTCCAGCACCACAGATTTCAACATGAATATTTAGTTATATCCATTTCAAAATACTTTTGATTTTGGTGTGATACATGTATTATTTCACTTATAAGTGTTGAAAGAAATTGTTTCTAGGTATCCAAGGAGACAAATTCAGTGGATTTCTGTAGATTAGGTTAGGTTCATTGTGTATAAAGGATGATCATTTTTTTAAAAATAGGGATTTAATAGCATTGATAATTTAAATTTTTCCTAACACTTTTGGCCTGGCTCTGGATTGCAGACTCTGGCAGTGTTCTTTTGCCTTCTCATGACAATTTGTGTGTGTCCTGGGATAGTGTCTTTAGTTCGTGGCTAAAGGCCATAGCCCAAGCGCTCTTGCTGTTTGAATTTGCTGATGGAGTTTGTGGTTCTTTTCACTCCACTTAGAGCTTTTCTTCTGTTTTTACGTGAGTGGCCTATGTGGAATGTCTAATATCAAAAGAGAAACATTGCTCTCCCTCCACGTTAAGTTTAGTTTTATATTTAGGATACCATCACATACTTGGAGAGAATGATACAGAATTATCTATTTTTAAGATGTAATTTTATGGTACGATCAGTAATGCAGTAATTAAACTTATTTTCTGTAATGGATAATTTTAAGATAAGAAATGCTATGTTCTCCCTGTGAGCTGACACAGTACTTTTTCAGTTAAAGTCCCTTGGATGCTGTTTGGAACCTCTGACTGCTGAGCATTTGGTAGGATTTTATATTTAGCTGATGATACCGCGGGGTGGCTTAGCAATGAGAAGTAGCAATTTTCATGGTTTCCAGTTTTCCCCATTTATATAAAATATTTTAATGTTAATAACCTAGGAGAAAAAAATAACCTAGCATAAAGAGATAACTGGAAAATAAGAGCAAATCTTGCGGTATATTCATGCCATTTTTGTATTTTTTCCTTTTTCTTAGTTTTTTTTCCTCTTATACCATTTTTGACTTTTACTTAGTAATATGTAGTTTGTTGCTTTGCCTTAAGTTGTCCATGATGGTTTTCCTTTTATTTTGTTGCTCACTGAAAGAGGAAGAGGGTAGAGCTGTGGGCGTTGCTGTCGTTGGGCTTCCTGTCCACCCTTGGTGGTATGTGTGGAGACAGATTTCTCCTGGGTCTGCTTCAGTCAGTGACCCAAAAATGTCAGCTCGTGTTTTGCATTACATGGAGAAGGGGCTGTAGTTTACACAGCACAGTTAGGACTGCTGGCATTTTTTCCTCATAAAATTTTTGTCTTTAAATAACAACCTTCACAATGCATGTAATCAGGGAATGCAAGCCATGTCATTCGTTGTCAGAGTAACAGGGCTTGTTTGCAGCACAGTGAACCTGAAATAACACAGCTGCCTTTCCTGTCTTTCTAAAAGAATCTTTGTCACCTTCTCTCCCCTTTCAGGAGCTCTTAGCGTCTCACACCTACTCTGCCCCCGATTGTGTCTGGGCTCAGGGACCCTTGCCCCCCCCAGCCTGTCCTAGTCCACAGGGTAGCAGGGATGCTGACCCGCCCTCCGGTGTGCTGTGTTTCAGCAGGCTCAGATACACCAATTGGGACAGGAAGAAGGCATCAGTGACTGGCATGAAAGCTGAGAACAGGAATGGAAGTAAAGTGAGATGTCACAGTGGGACCAAGGCCCTGTCTTAGTGGGCTTGCCATCATTCATGAGGTGGTTTAGAAGATTAGAAGTTGTACAGGGGGAATTAGAGAACTTTCCAGTGTCAGTAGCCCCTAGTGCCTTAGGAAGAAGTTATTTGCAGGAAGCTATTTTTGCTTTGAGAGATGATGACAGATCTGACTCCTGTGTCAAATTGAGAACAAGTACCACACACCTCGATTCAAATATAGAAAAAAGCCATATTTTAATCATATATTTGTAGACCAATTATGAAAGTGAGATTATATGTAAGAAAAAAGATGTAGGAAGGCAAAAGGAAAGCATGACCACTTGATGGGGTGGCGGGGGGAGGGGGTGCTGCCTCAGTGTGGGGGAACTTGGGAGAGACACCTACTTCCCAGGGACTGTTTGTATCTGAGGATGTTGATGATTTGTGTGTTTGTGAAATGACAACCAGACGTCTAAGAATTCGTAGCCTTCAGAGAGCAGCGCGTGCATCAGCGGTGGGGAGATACAGAGGCTGTCCGTGTCTTCTTCTCATGAGACCCGATGTGGATGTGGTATGGGTGTTGCCCCCAAGGTCACAGTGAAATCTGACCCCCAGTGTCAGAGGTGGGCCTGGGGGGCAGTGCTTGAGCTGTGGGGAAGGAACCCTGGTGAAAGAGTTCTTCCTTTATTAGTTTACGGCATCCTCCTCCCTCTGCTTCTCCCTGACTCAGCATGTGGGTGTTTAAAGGAGCCTGGCACCTCCTCCCTTTCTTGCAGCTTCTCTTCTCATGTGACACTTGCTCCCCCTTCACCTTCACCTTGCTTTGCAGCTCCCTGAGGCCTCCCCAGCAGCAGGGATCAGTGCTGTGCTTGTTCTTCTGCAGAATCATGAGCCTGATAACCCTCTTTCCTTCGTAAATCACCCAGCCTTAGGTATTCCCCGTATAGCAGTGTACCATAGACTAACACCACCAGTACCTGTGCTCTTAAAATTTCAAGTAGAATAGGGTGACCAGACGTCCCGATTTTGGCGGGACAGTCCCACTTTTCAACAATTTGTCCCGCATCCTGCGGCGTTTTAAAAAAGTCCCGATTTTTGGAAAGAATGCACGAACGGGCTGGAGAACAAGAAGGGAATATACAGTTTTCGGCTGCCATATGGCTATTTCGCCAGAATATGAGTTTTATATTATTTTTGTTAATTTTATAATGTTAAACTGTAATAAA